>LIEC01012234.1:0-25162 GCA_001925005.1 Drosera capensis | reverse complement strand
AACGAGTTCCAAACAACAAAAATAAAACTCGTTTCTTTCGGAGACGATTTATTTGTAGAAATCGTTTTCTCAACTAACGAGTTCCAAACAACAAAAATAAAACTCGTTTCTTTCGGAGACGATTTATTTGTAGAAATCGTTTTCCCAACTAACGAGTTCCAAACAACAAAAATAGAACTCGTTTTTTTCAGAAACGATTTATATAAAACAGAAATCGTCTTTTTAGGAAACGATTTTCTGATGACGTGTATTTTTATTGTTTGAAACTTGTTTTTTGGGAAAATAATTTCTTCAATAAAATTAAACTCGTTTTTTGAAAAAATGATTTTTTCTTTGACGTCGATGAGAAAAAAATAAACGCGAAAAATAATGATGTTAGGATACCTACCATTTAATGCAACACTATATCTCCATCTACAAGTATTGATCGCCTCAAAATAAAAAGGAGTAAATGATCTTTTTTTCATTTCGTTGTATAGAGAGTGCCAGGAAATAATCTTTTTTATAAATATAATACGCATATAAAATTATGTTTATCTCATCTTCCTCGTGTCCTTGTACTCGCCGGAATCAACAAGGTTGTTTGTCTTTCGTTTTGTCCTTTTCTCATTGAATCTACTATTTCTTGAGCAAATCCTCGTGGTTCTTGATCATACTATACAGACTGCTCAGCATTCTGGGTTTTGCATACTCCCTGGACCTTCTGTCGAATTCAAATGTAGAACACATGCGTACATCGAATTATTTGAACTCATCATTCTGTACAATCGCATTATCAGATGCCGAGCCACAAATCACACCGTCTTCGATAAGGATTAATACAACAACAAGAACCCAGAAGTTGAACATTAAATCTAAAAAGAATTACTCAGCTGAAATTCTGAAGAACTTACCCAGAGCAATAGACTAGCCGTCAGAGGTAAAAAGCATCAGCGGATGTCAGAACGTCATGTTATTGTCGATAACTCATCACTATGTAATCTTCCGTGAGAAGTTGTCAAGGCCGGAGAAAACCAGCACAGTAGTAAAGTAGTTAGAAGTGGACGAGTTGCCGCCGCCAGGAGAGAAGCCGATGTTGGTTACCCAACCGATCAGAAAGCTGTACAAAGGTTAGCCTTGAGGTTAGAAGTGTGTTCTTGGGGAACCGACCCAGTGGAGGTGGTGGAGTTATACAACCGCATTCTCTTTGGCTCGGATATGTTCAAGCATGAGATTGCAGCGGCAAGCACATCCACAAGTGCTGCATCCTGCTCCCTTGACTGAGCCAAACTAATTGACGGTGAGTCGGATCCAGTACTATCACCAGCCGCAGAGCCAGTTGTGAAAACATGGTTATTTTCCGACTTGGGGTGTGATTTTAAGGTCAGTGGTTGAGAAGTAATCCCAGCACCTTTTCTCACTTTAGACTTCAAGGTTAGGGTCTTCAATGGCGGTCTTGTATAGAACAAGATCCACGGATGTCCTGGCCGGAAGAACAGCCAACAAGACATTTACATCAGTCCCAAGAAAGAGGTAAAAAAAAACTAGGCTATGAGATAGGAACCTAAAGCATGATAATTAAAGGAGTTCCACTTACGTGCTTACTAAAGCAAATCAAGAACCAATTACAAAGTGGCTGATAAGAGAACAGATGCACTTACTGAGTACTTCATCGGCACAGAGCCTTGCTGAAACAACCCTCGTCAACATACGGGCAACTAAATCCCTAGCCGGCGGAGAAACTGATGACCACACACCACAATTCAGATCAAGATCAATGCTCTTTATAGCATTAAAAATAGCTTCCAAGGAGTCTCCTTGAAAAGGTAAGACACCAGACAAAAGAGCGTAAAGAAGCACACCAGCACTCCAGATATCGACCTTTTCAGAATATTCACCGGTTATGACTTCTGGTGCAACATAAGCTGGGCTCCCAACCAAGCCTGATAACCTTTGGCCTGCATTAAAGTTTGAAGTCAAAGATCAGCAAATAAGTTTCATAAATTCCAACTTCAAAATTTATCATGGGACGCTGATAACCTCTTTATTTTGATGAATCAGATGGACTGAAACCCTAGTAAGTTATATAGAACTGAGCCCATTACAGTCAACCTGGTCAATGGTTATATCTCATGTATCAAATAGACTCCTCACTTACACTAACATTTGCACTTCAGCTATAATCTACAAAGTTGTGAAGTAAGAGGAAACCTTCACATTCATTCATAGAGTCCTTGCAGAAAACAAAAAAATGATGCCACATTCGAACCTTACCATTCAAGTAAAGAACCCATAGTGCACCGAAGAAGAAGTTAGGATATAAAAATTGCTGCAGAAAGGCCTCTCCAAACACACACGAGATATTACAGGACACAAGATTTTTCGGATATGATAAATATAATAATTATGACAAACACATACCATTCAAAATCCGCACAGCAAGACCAAAATCAGCGAGTTTCATGTCTCCAGATGAAGTGAGGAGTATATTTTCTGGCTTGATGTCACGATGAACCACACCCATTTCATGGCAATACTTAATAACCAGAAGTAATTCCCTAATTACGTTAGCTGCCTGGTGCTCTGAATAGCATCCTTCCTTCGCCATTTGGTCAAGCAACCTGCCACCAGAGCAGAGCTCCATGACAAGATAGAAAGAATCAGAATCCTCATAAACCGCCTTTAGTGTAACGATGCCTGAATGTCCTGACAGATGCTGCATTATCTCCACTTCCCAATGAACGAGCTCCTCGCCCTTACGTAAGGATTTGCATGCGAATTCCTCTCCAGTTGCCTTGTTCCGGCACAATACTACAGAGCCAAACTTCCCTTTCCCAATATGGGCTCCTAGTTCATAATCCTGCTCAATCTTCTTCTTCCTACCCATCCTCGTTGCAGCATCAATACACCCGATTTTCCTCTTAAGACCTCTTCCAGGCAACTCCGAGGACAAGCTTCCACAAGGGGGAGCAGTGACAACACCGCTCACCCTACTCTTCAATGAAGCTACATTTTCTGTAGCAATGTCTTCCTTGCACCTTTTTCTCACCCTCGAACAATCCTCAAGAGATAAGTGTTCCCAGTGAATACTCCAAGAAGGCTGCTTCCTGATACGCCTTACAACATCGAGTCCCAGCCCTTTCCTTTTCTTCCCCAAAGACTCCATTTTGATACTACCAGAAACCACTCAGAAATAACCAAAGCCAACAGAGCTTATAATGGAAGGCTACTATCCTCCCATCACATCTTGACTTCCAGAAGAATGTGATCAACTAACAAACACGAACATAGCAACCAACCTCAAAAGCCGCTGCTTAATCTATAACAGACCCTATGAAGAAAAGGAAGCTACCAACCCAACTACTAGTGTCGGCATTGATGAAATGATTCAGAGTACACAGATCAAATTCTCAACAACTCCTCCAGCTCCATTCACAGGGCTACTAAGCCAGGCAGGAAACTATAGGCCGTCAAATCTCTAATGCCGATCCAACATTCTGTATCTTGAATCAACCAACCGATACCGAACCCATGAAAACCATGGATGTCAGACCAAATCCTGTAGTTCCATCAAAACGAGTAATGAATCCATCAAAACCCTAACCTCATCAAACACTGACAACGAAAAACCCTAATCAGACCTCAAAACCTCACAATTCATCGACTCAGAACTGCGACGGTTACTCGAATTAGGGCATGAAATGGACCTGCAGATACAGGAAACCACTTCGTCTTCCTCCTCCGAGCCATTTAAACCGATTCAGAAGCCTCAACTCGACGCGATCCACTGCCAAATTCAACAACCAGATCAGATCATAAACGACAAAGCGAAACCGATAAGAGATCGAGGAGATCCGTCGACAGAGGAATCAAGGGATTAGGAGGAGTTAAGATGTGAAGAAGCATGGATAATCGGAGTCGACGAGAGAAGAGAAATGAGTACCACTCCAAGTTGATTGACAACTAGCAGAATAAAATATGACCTCGTAGAGGAAGGGATGTGGGCGGCGGCGGCGGCGGCGGCGAGGGAGGAGGTGGAGAGTGGTGGTGGATTGTGGTGTGTGGTTAGTGAGATGTGGGGAGTGACAGTCACGTGCCAGATTACTAGGGTGGAGGGGTGAAGGCTTTGAATGCGGTTGCCCCCCGTGGGTCGAGACTCCGTGAATGTCGTGAATGACTTGCAGGTGTGTGACGGTGTGAGTGACCGTGACTTATGATGTGGATGATGGTATGGGTAGATAATCTCATTGTAACATGTCCATGGCCTCTTACAACTATGCAACGGAATTAGATTAAGCTGTCTTATCCGCAGTTTTACGTTGTTACACACAGATTGATTTGATAGTACATTAGACTACATCGGGTAGTGTATGTTACACACGCCATTAGAGTCCATGTATTATGGGCTCTTCAAACTAGCTTAAAAGGAAGGCGAACATACAATCATCTTATAGATGGATTTATACTAGTCAATAAGTGAAACAAAGAACTGCATCGAATCAATAATTACACGACCAAAACAACCAAAGAATAAGTGGCGCTACAGATAAATTCAGAAGAACAACATGAGAAACAGGAGTTCCATCCAGCTTGTGCACGGTTAAATTAACTCAACACAACTCACTACACCATTCATAGTGTGAAGAAAATTTCAACCACAGCAATCGAAGACTGAATGAATAACGTACAGGAAGGAGCAAAACAGGAAACAAAAAACTACAGGAGCTAGACCATTCTGTCCAAGCCCAAGAAGACGACCATTGGGTAACATCGCCTACTGAACCAACCTCAAAATTTTGAGGCAGACGATATGATATCATGGATGTGATTTCAAAAGCTTGACTTGCTTATAGGTCGGATGACTTCCGCTAAGGGCACAAAAGTTGGCAGCAGCAGCAGTAGAACAAGATTTAATTCGGATGCTTGGATGACTTGCTAATGGGATTATGCAGAACTCCTCATTCCGCTGAAACCACAGCTTCAAGCTGCAGATTTTGAATCTCAAAGAGACGCTGAAGCCTCTCCGTCTCTCGGACTATGAGGCCAAATGTCCCAAATCACTTCTGTTTCAGAACAGTAACAAGAGCTTCAGACTTTTCACCGAAACCAGCTTTGGCAAAAGCATCAACCAGCCTGTCGTAGGAAGCCTTGTCAAGCACCGAGGAGGTGGACTGCTTCCACTTATCCATGACTTCCCCAACCTCTTTCATGTAGCCAAGAATCAGATATGACGAAAGAATGCAAATATAGCTTCTACCCGCCATTTTTTGCCGAGTCATCTGCAAAGCCTTCCAAACAAGATCAACCTTATCTTTGTTGCCGAGACCCGCGTGTAGGATGACAAGGAAATCATAGCTTATCCATTGCCTTTGAGCAACTCCCAATTCAGATTCTGCGACTGGATCATGTCCCAAATTTTGAAGCTGCCCACTAGTTATGTAAATGTTGACAAGGTCAATGTACCTTCGCCAATCTTCGTTGCAGCTGGGATCTTGGATCATCTCATCAAGAATGCTTCGAATCCCACCAACATCGAGATCTGTGGCAGATGAACTTATCCATAAATTATAGCTGTAGAGGTCAGGGACAATCTTTTGATGCTTCATATCGTCAACAACTGAAGGGACCTTTTCCACTTGCCCCATGGACATGTACAAAGTCATCATCTCATTATATGTAATGGCCTTGAACGATAAACCTGAATCCTTTATCCTCTCATAAAGTTCCACCGCTTTGTCAACTAGATTTGCCCCAGCATAAGAATGTAGGAGAGCAGTATAGGTCTCGCTTGATATGGCAGAAGCAGGAAGATCTTCGAAATACCTTTCAGCAGCATCAATGCCAAAGACTCTTGTCATTAAATCAATGCGATTTGCATGGTCAGAATCTGCTAATTCGAACTCGTCATGGCTCACCATCCACTCTGATATCTGTCACAAGAAACATCATTTCAGGTTAAAATGTTTAGACTTTCAAAGGAGCGACAAGCTGACAAGTCTGAATGCAGTCGTCAAAACCATATCTGTAACACACTACATGGTAATTACGAAATAACTTCAATAACGAACATCATGCATCCTAAGCAACTCGCTGCATCTTGGTACATTCAACCAAATGAGAAAGGGTCTATGAAGGGTTTCTCTACAAAGTAATCGCCTAACTAAGTGGGAGAATAAAACTTCTCAAATCCCAATCAAGCAATCCACACATGATCCCTAACCTATCGAGCACTACACTCAATCTAAATGACGATATCAAAATTGACTAACAATCCAGCCATGGAATGCAAATCACAGAAGCCACAGATCTCCCTGCTAAACTAAGTAGCCAAACTCAATCAACCACCATTCACATAAACAAGAAACAAACTATACTGAAGCAAATTCAACTATCGAGGCAGAAGTCATCATCACAGCATACAACTCATTCATCATTTCTCATCCCCAATTTCACCAATCTCTCAAACCCTCACACACACAAGCTGCATCAATTCAACATAGAAACCACCTCAAGAGCATGCTTATATCACCCCAATCTCCCCATCTCCGACGAAATGTCCCGAAGCTGCGACACCTCGATCCTATTCCCTTCACTAACCCACTTATCGATCACCACCGTCGCGCTCCGCTTCGGGAGCCGAAGGCGGAAGATCCTGCTCTTCAAATCATCAGCCGCTGATGATTCGTCTAGGGTTTCGGTCGATTTGACCGCGTCGGAGGAGAATAGGCGCCTGAAGACGGAAGCATCGGCGCCGAGTAGTGAGGAGAGAGCGGTGGTGCCGGAAGTTGCTCCGCAGGCGACGGCGGCGAGGGAGGATCTGTGGGAGGAAATCGATAGTGTTAGAGACGGAAAGTGACATCACCTTCGGGGGGCAGAGGGGTGAACGAGCTGCTGCCATTTTTTCTCTCTCTGGCTTTGCTTCACGGTTCCATTGTCGGTGACTTTTTTCTCTCCTAGCCGTTGATGAAACAACAATACACTCCGAGGATCAATATTAATACGAGTCTAAACCATTTAATTATCTTTATTTAAATTTAATTATAATATTTTGATGGTTGAATTTGTATAAAATTTGACGAAGAAAATATTTTTTTCAGGATTTAGAAAAAAGAATGAAAAAAAGAAGAAAAAAGATGATGGAGTATTTTGATTATATTAATATAAATTCATTATCATATAAAAAAAATAAAAGAGTTATATTTATATTGAAAATAATTAAAAAAATATTATAATTAAATTAAAAACAAATGAGTATTTTATAATTAATATTTCGACCATTATTATATGATTGGTCCATGCCAGCAATTAATGGTCAATGGATGAGTATCATTTTTACTAATGAGCCTAACATTAACAATGTCAATTGAAAAGGATAATACAAATCGTTTAAAAAGAGGCTCCATGTGATAAATCTATTGTTTATTATGCTTACATTCCAAGCAGAGAAGTACTCCAAGGCTCATCCTAAGAGCGCCTGTTGAGACAAGTCAGGTTGATGAATATGAATTATAGGATTACAGGATTACAAGATGTATATATCCATGAATGGATTCATCTACAGCTTCAGTTTATCCAAAACCCATTTCCCATCGAGCTCCTTGCTCCGCACCATCTCCAGATAATCTTTGTACTTCATCGGCGCATAGCGTGGAGGATCCACCAGCACCTCTGCAGGGCTAACCACTGTATCCAGGGAGGGGCCATTCACCACAACAACAGATAATCTCATATCTCTGCTATTCACCGCAGCCTGATGCAGTATACTCTTATACTTGCCATTGCTCAATACCTTGATACAGATAGCAAATAACAAAGAGATCACGAGATAGCTATCCAAAGCAAGAACACCATGGTGTTTATAAATGGTTGTGATGCAGGGAGTACCTCGAGCTGATCACCAGTGTTGACAAGGAGGCAGTTGGGGAGAGAATTGACCTTAATCCATCTATCACGATGCAGAACCTGAAGGCCTCCGACCTGGTTCGAGGTGAGAATAGTGAGGAGGCCATGATCCGAGTGTGGTGGCAAGCCCATCGCAAGCTCGGGTTGTGGACACGGAGGGTAATAGTTTGCCAAGAAGAGTTGCAGACCTGATTCCAGATTTGAGGCCCTCTCTAAGTATCTTTCCTCCAGGCCCAAACTGGCTGATATTCCCCTTAGCAGAACCAGGAGAATGAGCCTGACTTGGTCGCTAAACTGCGATATCAGATCACTGCAACAACATTTTGCACACCTCCAATATCAGAAGAATCGTAACAATTGATTTCAAACCTTCGAGGCCTTAAGCCTTGGCAAAGATGATATACAGACGAGTTGAAAAAGAATCAACAAGAGAGACACAATTTTATTAAATGCTCCAATGGCTTTTGAGCTGTAGGGCAGGAGTCGTTGTGAAAACAGTGGGAAGACTACGATCAAGTAGGAAAGCTTAGCAGGTTGGAACAAGATGCAAGTTCACTCAATCACTCCGGATTTTGTTCTTGAAACTACACCTTGACCTTTTAAAATAAGTTTAGAGCTTTGGTTCGAAATCGACTGCTGCTCATTTCAGGCTTATCTGGTGAAGTTCATATCTTAAGCCCAGACCTAAAGTTCCCTTGGTTATCAACTTAACAAGAAAACAAGCTAATATAGATGCTCTAACCAATGTAACAAGCTACCAAAGTTTAACACGAACGGGGTATGATAAACATATGGTTAAAATTCTAGTACAAATTTCATGGCCCCTTTTTTTTTTGTAGAAATCGCTGTTAGATATGTCTTTCATCTCGTGTGCCGAAATCATAGAGTCAAAAATCAGATCAATAGCCAAATATTATCACAAGAGCGGAACAGAACATATCCAATTGGCCAGAGAAAATAGTCAAAACTCAAGAATAGATCCATGGCTCTTATATTACTTGTTTCACAAAATCAAGCATCACCAGAAACTAACAAGGTACCTCAATGCTGGAGGTTTATCAGGAGTGAAACTGAGGATGCACAATAATCCTAAGAAAATCTCTCCAAAAATGAACTTCCTCTTTCAACACATCATAGCTGGTAGCGAAATGTATCGGATTCAAGAAACAATCGCTCGTATACTTCAGCTTCTCATCCAGTGGAAGCCCAAAGAACTCCACACAATTTTCGATCAATGCCTCCAACAGATCCTCCGTCACCCCATGATTCACCACCTGCAACAAGAACAAACAAAAAAAAAATCAGCTTAGTTTCAAAGATGAAGTAAGTGATCATGTATCAATATTGACAACATGACATGTAACACAACCATGAAGAAACCCCATTCCTCACAAGCCTTGCCAAGCTCACGAACGAGTTTGGTCCGTTGATCAGGAGTCCCGGACGTGAGCAACGACAAGTCGATCACAGGGATCGGATCATCAGGATCGGGGTCAAAATGATCTGGTGGGCTAGTTTTGACGGTGTACGAGGATGGGATGGAGGTGAGTTCAGCAGATTCAAGTAGTTCCTTGATGGGTGTCACCTTGGTTGCCAAGGTAGTTCTTGGAGAGAGCAGTGAGATGGTTTCTGCCATTGTTGCTAAAGTGTCAGGTGCTCAGTGATTCATCTATTAAGGACGATATAACATGACAGGAGATGATTGTTGCACATGAAGTAGCTCAATGATCGATGCCAAGACTTATTGGAGATAGAATATTGGCAAGGCTGACGTCTGAAATTACCAACTTTTGGTCGTTTTTTGAACTCTGAGTCATCATAATGTCCTGACATGCAGAATAAGATTCGAAAAACACTTCACATGTTTTATGAATATTTCCTTCGCAAATCACATTTAGATACAAAGTTTTATATTATGGATACACGAAACGCAAGAGAGGTTGGAGAATTAAGTAAAAATGATGTGACCAATTACGAAAGGGAAGGAAACAATTTAGAATAATTTTTGGGTGTCTTGGTCACCTAAACTTGGTCAGTATTAATGTGTCTTGCAAGGCCAAGAGGAAACCAGTTCAAACATGAACTTCGATCGCCTCGTTTCCGATGCAAAACCCTAATAGCATTCAGGCTTACCAAACGGGAAAATCACTGTCATGTGAATTTGAGGCAAATATTGCTAGCATTGAAACTAATGGTTGATATTGATCGGATGAAAACTTATCCTCCATCAACAACGTGAAACGAATGCGATACCTTCGTCAATGTTAGGAGAAAATCATTCTCTAGTAGCTCAACCACCACCAGTTACCCTATGACGTTATCATCCATAGCAAAGCCACCCACCCTATTTGTTGTAGCGATTTGGAATCTATAAGAAAAAGGATACGTGCTTCGGTATCTCAATAACAACCATTGGTTCATGTTGACATGCTATAGCTTTGACTACAATATATCCTCATCATACCTTTATACTATTCACACTTGATTTCTGCACTAATTCCCCCTTAAACAGGGCAACTAAACCAACTAAGAAACTGATATCCAAAAGACATTGTCTCAGTGATAGACGACTGAGCCTTGAGAACATATGGATGCAGGCTTTAAACGTCGGGGGATCAAACTCCAGGAGTACGAAGGGTACCCTCATCAACCAAAGATCCAACGGTCCTAGCTAGCGCTGAATCCATCGATCAGACATCCATTCACAGAGTTGAGATCAATATGACTTAGATCCTTTACGAAAGCATCCTGAGGCTTATGGAATAACCACATTGCTAATGAAATCTCCAAGATTACAATATCCATAGTTATATACAATTTGATAAAAGAAGGCCACACCATCTAACCTCCTAACAACCCTATCATACTATGATTTTTGAACCGTAATGCACAGCAAACAAGCTCCAATCCAGTTCTCTACATAGACAAACTTGCAATCTACAATGCTACTCAGGAACATCTACACTCCAAAGCAAAACCAGCAAATTCTTGAACGCAAAACCCGTTCCTGTCATCAGCCTCTGCTCTACTATGCGTATCTTGAAGACAACAACGTCCCAGTGCAGGACAGGGACCTCTTCATTGAACCAAGACCCCTCTGCAGCGGTGAAGAGGAGGATGAGGAACAGCTTCCTTCCTCTCCTCCACGTCCAATCATACTATCGGCTACTCTGCTTATTTCGACTGATTCAATGTGGGATGGACTGCAAACCAAACTCAAACTCAACGCAGAATCCATAGAAAACGTCCTCCTCAATGCCTTTGTATCCATCAAGCCATCTCTTCCTTCCTCTATATCACTTCTCAAATCCCTGCCAGAACTCCTATTATCCTCTCCATGATCATAATTGTGCTCAGATGAATCCAGACCAGATAACGGAGGTTGAGGTAGTCTCAAGTTAGGATTATAAGGCGTGCTAGACATGACAGGAGCGCGGCACATAGGGCAATTAGTATGTGATCTGAGCCAAGTATCAATGCAAGGAACATGGAAGGCATGGTTGCACTTAGGCAACACCCTCAGGTTCTCACCCTCCTCAAACTCGGACAAGCACACAGCGCAATCAGTCCCATCGACGAGCCCATCACCTTTCTTATACTTGCATAAGGCAATGGATTCGATTACAGACGGCGGCAGACCCACGGTGTTGATGTACCAAACATGATGATCAACCACCATAGCCCTTTGCTGCTCATCCAACAACAAATCCCAATGATCATGATCACCATCATTACGATCATGGGCAAGAGCAGGACCCTGATGCGGGTTCAGGATTGGCCTCATCGTGTTTCTCCTCCTCCTTGATCTAAGTATAAGGGCGTATACAACATTCAACATGAGCAAAAGGGTTGACAGGACTATCAATACCAGCATACAGACCAAGAAAAGATGCAGATACCGATGATGCGGATGATGATCGTGATCAGGAAGAATAATGTCAGGCAAGGGCTGTGGCGCCGGTGGCGGTATGATCCCAGGGAAGCAACCAGGAAGACATGAAGGAATACAAAGAGGAGGGCAAGGTTGAGAATGGTTGATCACTTGAGGCAAATAATACAACAGTTTCCTGTTGGAGAAAGCCATGGAAGGTGAGAGCTTGAAACAAGAGAAATGAAAGCATGAAATGAAATGGTAATTTATGAGATTTTGTTGAAAGAAATGAAGATGTTTCATTGAAGCCTTGATATGATAGGTGGGCATGTAGTTGACGATTGACTTGTGGACTTGGATGTGTTGTGTACGTGTGGGAGACGATTGATTCTATTCTCGTAGTGGTGTGGAGAGAGCTTCTTCTGAAATTTCTAAGAAACTGTGATGCAATTATTCTTAAGCAGAAAGTTCATTTAATTTCTGCATAATTGGGGTAGTTGAACGTCGTTGCCCCATTTGCTAAGTTACAGCATGATTTGAGTAGATGCACCTCTTCTTGCCCAGATTAAGTTTAAGGCTGCAGTACAAGATCCAAAAATACTACTCCTATTTGCGTCTTCACTATATACGGTCGAAGAGAACACCTAAGCTGTGTTGTAATACGTCCCTCCACATTTGTGAGTGGTGAATTGCTCAAAAAAATTTATTGGAAGTTTTTCTCATGTTTTGATTCTCATTTTCAATTTTTATAATTTTTATATATAAAATTACAGTGCACACGAGTATGACATATAATTCATAGAACCTTTGTTTACCGTTCATAAATTAAAATAGGGATCAAAATATAAGTGAAAATTCCATTAAAGATTTTTGCCCAATTTATCCGTCAATCAAACTATGAAAGAAGAACTCGTTCATAACAATCTTATGTAGTTTCTTCGTTTCATAATACATATAATATTTTTTTTTGGATTGTCTCAATTTGTTTGTAAACTTTTAATCAATATTTAATTTAAAAAAATCACATCAATCATATTTTGTTACAATACACACACTATCTTCTCGTACAACAAATCTATTACCCCTAAAAAAAAAATTTTCTTCACTAAATTCCGAAAAAATTTAACATACACATAAACAGTTGTAATTATTATGAGACGGATGAAATATGTTTTTTTTATAAACAACAATATAATCTACTTAAAGCTCAAATCCGTAGCAAAAAGGCACTAATATTTATATCTGGATAGAAATCCTCATCAAGTAACAGTTATTAGAGCAAAGCTTATTCCAAAAGAGGTGCAGATTGCCCAATGTTTATGTTTCAGCATATTACCTAAAGATTTTGCTCATCGGTTAGAAACTTTTAGAAATTGACCTATAATCCGCGTATTCAACACTTGAGAAAAGGTAGAAGAATCAGTTCAAACATCCATTTCTCCTTTAGATGGTCGCGGTTCAAACATCACCATCACTCGACTTGTCATCAAGCAACTGTACCATGACGAGATTTCACTAACAAGACAATTGCAGCAGACAAGTTTATCAAAGTAAACAATACTTTCTAAACAAAAGAACATCGTTTGATTCACTCATCTTGACCAAGGACACATGAATTTGGTGGAAATTCTTCGGTAACCTAAACATATTTCCTTGCAAAAAAAAAAAAAAACATAACGTCCAAGGTGACGGCGACGAGCGAAATCAAAAGATGCATGACAATGGCAGCAACTCCACATTTAGACGAAAAACTCATACCTTGATCGACCTGCGATTTGTTCCACCTTCGCCAACTGCAGCCTACATATTTGTGGAAATGCCTCAGAGAGAGGAGCCTCTTCGGCTCCGCATTCGAATCCTTGCCTTCGCGTCCAAGCTCTGAATCCACAAATACCCTAAAAAACACACTGGTAGACCACTGAAAAGTCGGAATTGCCCTTGGCCCGAGTTGTTCCGTGGAGGAAGAGCTAGGGGCAGTTTCGGTGGCGTGTCCGTACAGTCGCCGTCCCCTTTTTCAAGCTGTCGCAAGGTGAGCCGGCGCCTTCTCTTTATGCATCATTTTCTGTTCTATTGAATTTGTGACATTGATGTGGTGATTTATTGAATACATGTATCAATCGCGTATTTTTTTCCGTATATGATGTACTGTATGTCATGTAACAACAAATCCCGACAATAAATAGGGACTGAGGAGCAACTCTGTTGCAACAGCTCATAAGCAATTGGCTTATTTTGATGACAACCTAAGTATGTTACACAACTTGAAATCTTTTTTGATTTAGGGTTTAGGGTTTAACAAAGACCAAATCGGCTTCTTTTGATTTTTGGTTTAGGGTTGGGTATGAAAATTGTGGATTGGAACATATATCCACCTGTTTATGTTTATACGTTCTGCCTTTGGACAAGGTTGCTTAAGTTGACTCCGATTTTTTTGAGCTTTATGATGTATTAGGGAGGTGACCTATCGTCCCTCATCCGGAGCAAGCTGAGCTGTAAAAGGTTGGAAATCTTGGTTATTGTACTGCTTTGGAGGAGTTTAACTATTGGAATCCAGTAACTAACGATGATAGGTACACTGGCGATCTAGAACCTGGACTGGTTTCATCTTTATTATCCTTCGTTGAGAGTTAATAGAGAAAAGTGATCCTGTTCTGTTCTGTGCTTGCATTATCCTTTGGGGAGGTTATTTTAAAAAATTTCTCAGCAGATTCTGAACTAGCGGGTTCTGGACTATCGGATTCTGAACTAACGGGTTCTGGACTATCGGATTCGGAACTAGCAGATTCTGAACTATATAAGCTTTTTCGTCCATATAATTGACTGTTGGTTTTTCTTAAACTTTAAGATTTCGAATAGTCATTATCCAAGTGGTGATATGGTTACATTGATGTGTTGGGTATCTATGTTTAATTTAGCACATTTCCGTTGTGAATGTAGACTGGGGTATCTGGCTATTTCCATTGAACTTTGATCCTCACTTTGACAGGCTTCACTTTTTTGCAGACATGTTTTCGATACCTCATTTTGATTTCCAAACAATCACCGAAGTCATAACAACGTTGATCATGCCGCTCCTGTCTTATTCCTCAACAGGTCTGAAGAAAACTTAATAGAAGAAAGCAGAGGAAATACACGTTGAAATTAGCAAGAGAGTAATCTGATTAAAGTTGTTTGCTTGAGATGGCAGAAATCTTCAGCTACGCTGCTTGCAGACAGTTGTCTCAAATGTTTGCAGCAATCATCTTCTTCCACGTTTCGGAATATTTCCTAGCTGCCGGTATCCATGGTCGACGAAATGTGGCTCTCAGTTCTCTTCTAATAAGCAAACACTATGTCCTCGCAATTGTGGGTTCTCTTGTGGAATACTTGATCGAAATCACTTTCTTTCCCTGGTTGAAGGAATATTGGTGGCTAAGCAACGTAGGCCTCGCAATGGTTTTAGTTGGGGAAATCATACGCAAGATGGCGATTATGACAGCCGGTCGGTCCTTCACGCACCTCATCAAGATCCACCATGAAGAACATCATAAGCTGGTCACACATGGTATCTACGGGTTTATTAGGCATCCTAGTTATTGCGGCTTTCTTATTTGGTCCGTTGGAACCCAAGTGATGCTCTTGAATCCAATATGTATCATTGTCTTCTCTGTGGTAGTTTGGCGCTTCTTTGCACAGAGGATACCGTATGAAGAGTATTTCTTGAGGCAGTTCTTCGGAGCAGAGTATGAAGTATATGCCGAAAGGGTCTTTTCTGGAGTCCCGTTTGTGAAGTGACTTTCTGGTTTAAACCTCGACACCAATGAACCTCGAGCTGTCCATATGATTCCTGTGTCGTTCTTGTGCATGTGGACCAGAATGGAGCCCAAGACCTCATGGGATCTCGTCATGCCAATTCTCAGAATGCTGATGCTCTTGGTTTGGTAAGGTTGGGATTTTGAGATGACAGCGCCAGTTGATTCAGGGCACAGAGGTCAGCCATCGCATACTTAGCCTTTGTTTTCTGTATGTCTTGTGCTTTAATTGTGACTCCAAGAAGAAAACTGCCGATTTAATCACTTAGATAGAATTTTGGAGAAGTTCATTACTATATGTCATCATAGGCATCATGTTTGATTATGTTCGGTATTTCGTCATGAAGTCCATTCCATAAAATGATAAGCGGAAGGAAGCCTATGTTGGATCCAGTTTTTGGACAATGCGTTGAAGGATATACAAGTAGAAACATCACGATCTTTATTTGGTTTAGTATAGTTGAGAACATCGAAGGTGGATATGGCGGCGCATGATAACACAACCAAATCCATGTACTAGTCCATGAAAGCATCAAACTCTCTTTACAGCATTAGGCAAAATAGTAGTAAAATCGAGTGTATGAACATAGAAGGAAAAAGAATATAATCAGTCTCATAACATGGGAAGTTGTTGTCGAAGAGCGAACTATAATGGCCACCTGAGTTGAAGGACAAAGATGAATAAGCACTCAGACGAGGAATGTGGCTGCTGTGGCGATGGCAATAGCGACAGACCCTGCAATAGGGAAGCAGATGTTGGATACGGTATTGCTCTTTGTTGGTCCAGGAGCCTCAGCTGCAGACAATGGGGAAGCTGCAATAGACGGAGGTGAAGATACTGGTGTAGTATGGTGGAATTGAGTGGATAATGCCTTTGGAGGTGCAGATGCCTGAGTTGGTAACTTAGCCAGGGCTGGTGACTTTGCCTGTGACTGAGCCGGTGCTGGCGACTTTGCCGGTGCATGTGATGGCGAGGGAGATGGCGAAGGAGAGGGAGCTAGTGCTCCGGCTGCAGCCACCATCACGGACACCGTCAGCAGGACAACAAGGTTGTGGCTTGCCATTGATGAGTAGAGGTGGCTGCTAGGAAAGAGCTGGCGATTGTTCAAAAGCAGTATTTTGCTGATCGAGCAATGCTGACGGAGAAACTTGATGATGCAAACGATCTTATATACACGACGAAAGGATTTCTGGCAAAACTGGGATCGTACAGATCCGTATGATAATGCCTGACCACTAACAGCATGTATGACAATTTAATATTTGGAGCTGATAAAATAACTTGCAGGAACATAATATTTGGAGCAGGCGACAACTCGCATGAACATATCAAAGCTATGTCAGCAGGAACATAATATTTGGAGTAATAACTAGTCCGATGTAAACTGGAAACTCGAATTCTATGTCAGCAGGAACATAATATTTGGAGTAATAACTAGTCCGATGTAAACTGGAAACTCGAATTCGATGCATCTGGGGAGGTAAAGACGCTAAAAATAATAGATTAGCATATCACGATCACAACTCCACAGGAGCAGAGAGAACTGCATCTTCCATTGTTGCGAAAGATCACCAACGCGCTCGAGGGTCTAAGTCTATGCTCCCGAGGGATAGTCCCTAATCAAACAAGGATTCATTCATCGACTTGTGTCAGAGAACACCAAGAAGCTGAGTGCTTTCTTGAATCTTGATCTCCTGGTAGTCATGGAACTTGCTGCTGTCTTCCAGGAGCCTGAATCGTGTGCCTTCGCAGCTTATTGATTTCTTTGAGAGACAAGATAGTGGTGGCTTTATGTAGTTACCATTCTCCAGCTCAGGAAAAATTGGGAAACTATTCTTGCATTTTAAGCATTCATAAACCCTCTCGCCTTCAATTGTCTTCACTGCTCCTGAACGAATAACTGTACCCTTCAGAGTCAGCAGAATGTTCCGATGCCTCACTCTCACGCGTCCAATGCTGGTAAAAGTTTCTGCTCAACAACCATCCAAAACAACAAACATTTTTATGCGTGAATGATATCAACATCTAGCAATGCAATTACTACAGCACTACTAACAGACCAAACATTGTGACCAAGCACGAACAAGACAATGAATGAATCAAGTATGTTGTATAGCATCTTCTCCAGCATCCTCCTCACAATGCAACTTTAGCTGAATCACAATCGCAACGTGGAGGGAGACAATATCATCCAAGTTATTTTTCTCTGCAAGTCAACTCCCGCAATAGCGTCCATACAAGCTACAGATTCTCCCGTGCGATGCACCCAATGTAAGAGAATGAGCACTTGAACAGAATACTCCAAAAATCAGAAGAACTTACCAAGTACCTTGGGCGGCTTAAGTTGCCAAGTCAGCACACGAATACTATTTCGCACGTCACTGTAACTGCAAGTTTAGGCCGCATAGACATGACATTGCTAAATCGGATCAAAACTTGTTAAATTCACGGTAGTTGAGTGTAAACGCAAGCCAATATGTTCCGGATTCGAGTACACCAAAGTAAAACCTCAAATCGAGGAACAGTCGGAGGGAGAAGATACTCGAACCAGGGCATTAGAGGGGAGAACCGACGACATCGACTCTAACATGAACATAATCCTTCACATTAGCACCCGAGCAAACTCCTTCCTTCAACAGATGCCCCCTGCGCGAACACAGCAGATCGAAGGCAAGTACTCCGCCGGCTTGCAGAATACGAGCTGCGCGATCGGTGGGTTGTCGTCCAACAGCTCCGCAAAACTGCAAATAGAACACTCGAATCACATCAATTTCATCATAGAATAAACGAGGAGGAGAGAACTGTGAGGGTGTGGATTTGTTGCTTACTCGATGAAGAGAGGGTAATCGAGGCGAGGGTCAGGGGAGAGGAGGATGGAGTGAAGCTCGTCCGTGTAGTGGTTTGTGAGGAAGGTCACCATGCCTCGGAAGACATCGCCGGAGTCGGAGGAGGCTGCAGAGGAGAAGGTGGCCGCGGCGGCGGCGATGATGGCGGTTCCCGGCGCCCGCATTGTGGAGCTTAGATATAATGGTTGGGCGCTCGTTCTGGGGTGGGAACTGAAAAGTGAGAACTCACTAATTTTTTGGACAGAACTTGAACCCTAAACCTCGAGTTTCAAGCGATCACAGTAATGGAATATTATCTTGTTCAGTAAACGATGATGAAAATGTGAATGACTCCTTTTAATTTTGAAAGCAAAAGCATTGGATCGCGACTGCTATTGTACTGATCTCTGATGTATGAATAAGAGATGATAGACAACTAGGAATTGATAATCAGAAACATGGCTGTAAACAAGTCGTTTCACGTTGGAGAACTAAAACTTGAACACAATGCAGCTTTAATTCTTCTAATGAAGAGGTAAACAGTACACAAGTTGGAAATTTTTGATAACAGACAACCAGGAATTGCTAATCCGGAACACAAAACACAACCGAATAAACAAACAAAACAACAATCGACAATCCAAGGGGAAGCATTCCTCGTTCCCTAGCTGATGAGAATAGTTCAACACCAACATAAGCTTCTAGACTGGAAGGTAAAGCAAGCAATACGGCCAAATGACTTCCCCAATAATAAATATGGAGAAGGGCGATTCACTAATAATTATAACTACGACTTCGACACTACTCTTCATCATGCTTGGAAGCTTCCTTGATATCATCTGTGCTCCCATCCTCCTGAAATGCAACACCAAGTAGAGTGAGTGTTGAAAGAAAAGCCCAGGATCTAACATAAGCAGATCATGAGGGTAAAGATAAAAAAAACCTGCATATCGGAGGTCCAGAGAGTCAGGTTATCACGAAGAAGCTGCATGATCAGAGTGCTGTCCTTGTAGGAATCCTCGCCCAATGTATCAAGCTCTGAAATTGCTTCATCAAATGCCTGCGAAGGTAGGAACAGTTTTTTGTTACAATCACTAAAGGCCAAATGATGTTGCATCAGCTCTACATTTTCCATCATCTATGAAGACACACCACGACTCAAGCTTCAAGAATAAATGATTAGTGTAAAATCAAATGTGCAACACAACAAGAGAATATCAAACTCGAGTTCTGCAAAAATATGTGACTGTCCTACCAATATGTTTTTACATAAGAAGCTAGGTAGACACTACCTAATTGTTGCTGAATACCTTTGGAAAAATGCATTCAGTACTCAGAAGCATGGAACCAGCTAGTATGCTTGATGGCTAGATAAGTACTCAAATACCACAACCAAAGAAACTTCAACAACTCAAATGAAGCCGGCGGTAAACGGAAACATAGGTTGAAATCGGGATCCAAATCCAACTTAATGTTTTCCAATAATTGTCGAGCTATTGTATAACCAAATCACGATTCATGACCACAAACAATGCGAAACATAGTACCAATATGTCACTTCCATACCTGCTTGGCAAGACTGCAAGCACGATCAGGAGAGTTCAATATCTCATAGTAAAACACAGAGAAGTTAAGAGCAAGTCCAAGTCGAATAGGATGTGTTGGAGACAGCTCTCCATTTGCGATATCCTGCAAGTACCACGAAAAACATAATCAAGTTTTTAGTTAGCCCAAGAGGTTCTCATTGACTTATGGCCGCTTCTGTCTAATCATTTTCCTATTGCTAAGAGAATGAGACCTCTTGGTGCAAATCCTGAGCTGACAAAAAGAAGCATATTTTTTCACCAGAAGAGAGACCTTAGGGAGAACTTGTTTTTATAGACATCAAATGTACGACATGGTCAAGCAGACATGAGAAATAGAAAATCCAACCAAAAACCCAGCAAACATTCATTAACTAACCTAGGCATAGCTTCTATGATCTATAACGAAAATGGGCACCAAATAATTCATGACACAATAAAAGGAGTTACAAAAGGTGCCCAGGGTACACAAGGAAAGAACCATCTCCATCACATGCCTAAAAAACGGACCACATTATTCTGCAACTAGAAATAAACAGCACTACCAATCACATGATAAGGGCCTAGAAAACAGCAACAAAGGTCAAGCATGATAGGAATTTGGATAACAACACAATCAATGAAGCAAAACAATAATGCAGTATACCAATAATGTGGCTAAGAGAGAGAAAATATAACTCAACGACATAGATCACAAGTATACTAACTACGCCTGAAAATATCACTATGATCCTCATCTAAGACTTAACTATGAGACATAAGCACCCAGGACACATGAATCATTTTCATCGTATCATGTATATTTCCTCATCACTTCATGCTAATTGCGAGTAAAAATTTATCAAGGTCCTTCTAAGAAATATCCCTCGACAATCTCAAATATCTACACCTAGATCACTTATTAATTCACTATCCTCCTATCAAGTTCACCTGTACATAACTTGTGCGCTACCGAACCTAAAGTCTAGATTGGCCGCCTGTTGATTACATATGTGAACATACACACATGACATATATGGCTCCGTCTCTATAGGCGGCCTCGATCTTCTCTAAAGTATTGGCCTCCGCCCCCACATATAGTTCTTTATATGAGACAGCACATAAGAGCTGGACTGACGACGATCTCATTATCAAATCAAAGAAAACAAAATAAATCAAATAAACAAAATAAACAAAAACAACCAAAACAGAAACACGAAAATCAACAATGCCGATCAGATCCGCCGCAAACCTGAGCAGACTTATACGCCGCAAGCGTATTTTCAGCCGCCTCCTTCCTCTCACTTCCCGTCTTAAACTCAGCCAAATACCTATAATAATCTCCCTTCATCTTCAAATAAAACACCTTCGAATCCGCCGCCGACGCCGACGGAACCAACTGCGACTCCAACAACTTCAATATCCCCTCACAGATCGAGCTCAATTCCGACTCGATCTTCCCCCTATATTCACGGATCAGCGCCACCCGATCCGCGTTCCCACGACTCTCCTCCTTCTGCTCGATCGAAGAGATGATGCGCCACGATGCGCGGCGAGCGCCAATCACGTTCTTGTAGGCGACGGAGAGGAGGTTCCGTTCCTCGACGGTGAGTTCCTCGGCGGATCCGGCGGCGGCGCAGACCTTTTCCATGAATTCCACCATTTCTTCGTATCGTTCGGCTTGTTCGGCGAGTTTCGCCAAGTAAACGTAGTCTTCTCGTGAGATCGCCATCGTCGGCGGCGGCGGAGATGAGAGAGAGTGAGGTGGAAGTTGTGGTGTGGTGTGGTGTAGTCTGGTGTGATGATGGGGGTTTGTGTGTGGAGTGGGGTGGGGGAGGAGAATTGGGCCTGGGAATTGGGCTTGCCGACGTGGAGTGGGCCCAATGGACCGGTGGGGTGTGGGGGTGGTGGATTTGATTGGCTGATGTTTGAATAGTTGGAATTTTAATCGCTCTTTTCAAAAAACAGAAAAAATTACTCAAAAAAGAAAAAAGAAACATGTTTTGTTATTTGGGTGCGTTTTTTTGAATTTGATGTGTGGTTGAAAAGGATGTGGCGGGGGTCATAGTTCATACTGGTTCATTGAAGAGAAAATCGTTTTGGATTTGAATGTGTTTTGAATTTGAATTGTAATTTAATTAGTTGAAATGAGTAATCAAATTATATGATCGTATAATGAAATTTTTAAAAAACAAAAATAAGTGAAATAATTAAAGATTTGAAAGTGAGAAAATATCTAAATATTTATATTTTATATTTTATAAAATAAAAAAAATATAATTATAATTTATTTGGAAATGAAATTAACCGAACAGCATACTTCCGCTGACAATTCAGGTCAAAACACACAGAACAATGGTGGCCACCTCGCCGGAATACCGATTCGCCGGTCTCCGGTGGCGCCAGCTCCGATCAATCCCCTCCGCCCAGCGTCGAGGTTCACCTCTCACAAAACCCACTCAATCTGCTTCATCTCGCGAGCGGAGATCAATAACCTCATGACACCCTAATTTTAGAAACTATCGATCGCAATTCCACCATCGACGCCAGGCGATTTTGTTGGGCACAAAATGTTAGTCTTTTTGTGCGTTTGTTTTCGTGTGTTGTGATGCAATGGGTTGTCTTGCCGAGTATTATGATACTGTGTTTGATTTCGATGTTAGTTTATATGTTCATTGACATTATGCTTATAGCGTTTTGATAAATTTGGGCGTGGGAGGCGAAAATGCGTAATATGTTAGTTTATATCTTCATTGATATTGTGCTTAGAATGAGAATGCCATTGTGAAAAATAGAAGGGAAAGAGCAGGAGCTGGAGAATTTTTTGTGAAGTGAAAACCATGGAAATGTAGTATAATTATACGGTCTGCTCATGGTTTTTCCTTGCCATTTTCTAACTCAATTCAACTCATATAGTTGCCTTGGTTCCCACTTAAGAGCAGGATTCGGGGGAGCAAGAGCGACAAAGTGTTACCTCACAAATCGAAATAGTGCATCTGTTTATAAGAAAAAGTATCACAATGACATCCTTGTAGGAAAATTTTGATTTTAGAATCAAACTTGTCTGGTAGAGAACAACAATATTCTTAGCAACGGTATAGCCTGATGTCAACCGCATTTTTGGGTACCGAGTCCATATCCAGGTTTTTATAGGAAAAGAGGTCTTCTATGACTTTTAAGCTAGTTTATGGTATAGTTACTTAGTTAAAGATAGGTAGCATTTACACATTCCCGAGGTTTGGAGACAGATTAGGGACAATGCGATAAGATGCTACAATTCCTTATTCTAAGAAATTCAAAACCTATGGCAGGCTCGTTTAAATGGGAGGGTAATAGAAAAAGAAGTTTACACCTTAGACTAGATGCTTACGGAAATCATTTACCAATACTCACCACAGTAGAAATCTTTGGTTGAATAGTTCTGATTGAGTTTATCAAAATTACACTGGTAGTTGAGTTGCTTAGTTTATGTGACTCGTTTCAATGAAACGCAATTCTGATTTTTTGTTTCTGTGTCCTTTGCCTTTTTTTTTTTTTTTTTTTGGATTCGAACTTCATGTTCTATCTGTGTGTTTATTTGTTTGCTATGGTCTACGTTTCGATCACTTTCTTCAAACCATGGATAGATGAATCGAGTTAGGTTAAGCTAATAGTTCCATTTTCAATGATGTTTGGGAACCTTTCAGTATCTTGAACTGCTTATTGCAGTTTTCTTTCATTTTTTTGTGTGGTGGATGCTGTGACCTGGGTGATTGAAATGTAGTGACCACAGTGATTAGTTTACTTTCTTTTGTCTGTCTTTTTATTTTGTTCCATCTAGACTGGAACAAAATTATCAAACTGTTTCAATTGTTCAGTGGCCTGGGATACTGAAACTATGTCACTTGGTTGGTTGATAAAGTCCCGGATGGCTTGTTTTTCTTCACGCTTCTGCTCCGCACCACGGAATGCTAAATCAAGGAATGTGTTTTTTCCCCGGTTTGGGGTGGGGGTGGGGAGGCAAGCTCAATTACTTACGCAGCTATTTCTTCAAAAGCTAACGATTGCAATAGCAAACTTACTGCTGATATTCTAATAGTCTAACCCAGCTTTGAAGCGGAAGCCACAAGGAGATAAGGAATTAAACATCTAGCACATTAAATCAATTAAAATGCTGAGAGAGACGAAAACATAGTAAATAACATAATTGACATCAATAGTACTACTATTTCCAAAGAAGCATCCTGACATCAATAATACCTGTGTTTACCTGTTTCAGCGCAATGCGCGCTGTCCTAATGTGTGCCTTGCTTGAACTATGATGTGTACTATTTTTCTAGCCGTTGAACTGTGAATGGCTTCATTAGAAAAAAAAATGGAAATGGAGATAAAAGTCGTAAGATCAAAATTTAGGCCTTGTAGACAGGCCCATGTATTTACAATTTTGCATTATTCTCTTAGATTTTTTTTTTTTAAAATCTTTCAAGATTTCTGCTGTTGCCTAAAGATAATTTCTGTGCCAACTGCCAAGGGATTCTAATATTAGAGTTCTACAACTAGTAAAGTAGCGATTGATATCTATGAGTAGATTTAACTTTGAAGCAATTTTTAATATGACATGTCAAATAAAGGTTAAAATGGCATAAAGTGCTTGCATGTCCATCATCAAAAGACTCATCTGATGATATTTTTGAGCTTTGTCATTCACAGGCTTTTGTTGATGTACTAGATAATTGGTGGATCAATGATTCCATATGACATTGGTAGAATGATAAACTGATTAAGGTGTCATTTGTTCCTTCTTAATTGAAAATTTTTTGTTTCTTGTTTTATTGAAGCTCATTTTTTGCAGCTGCATGACAGATTATGGAATAATTTTTTTTTATATCTCATACTCTACGTACTAGCAATTTTTAGAATGTTCGCAAGTCTTTACAGTTGTGATTACTGTTTTTAGAATTCTTGAAAAAAAAATTGGAAAAGGCAAATACGCTACATTCTCTTGCTGTTTCATGATGCAAAGTCAGTTTCCTTCAATCATATTGATGAATATGTGCTATATTGAATCCAGTATGCTAATTTTTCTCGTACAATCGTACAACGGCCGTATTATTATCAATATGCCAGCTTTCACTCTAATCTTCCGCTCTATTAATGCATGCCCATCTGTCGTATGTTAGGCGACAACTAATTTTCCGATAATCACATGCTGACCATTGCTGTATGTTACACAGCGGCGATGACAAGGCTTT